>CM060401.1:30789324-30831860 GCA_030545235.1 Helianthus tuberosus
ATTCAGGATCATGGATCCTTCCAATCATGAGATACATACAACATGGAGAGATTCCTACAAGAGAAAACCCCAGGGCTTTCAAAATTAAGGTATCTCAATTTACAATATTGAATAACTTGTTATATAAACGATCTATTGCAGGACCATATCTAAGATGCATTGAGGATCCTGAAATCCAAGAAGTCTTAAAGGATTTTCATGAAGGAGATTGTGGAAACCACACTGGGGGCAGGGCATTATTCTCAAGGATCCTGAGGACAGGATACTATTGGCCTACTATGAAGAAGGATGCTGTGGAATATGCCAAGAAGTGTGATCCTTGTCATAGGCATAGTAATATCCTTCATCAACCAGCAGAGCTTTTGCATCCTATATCCTCTTCTTGGCCATTTATGAGATGGGGAATGGATATAGTTGGTAAACTTCCCAAGGCACCTGGTGGAAAAGTGTTCATGCTTGCTATGACTGATTACTTCTCCAAGTGGATAGAGGCTGAAGCCTTTGCTCAAGTCAGAGAAAAAGAAGTGATATCCTTTATCAAAAGAAATATTATTACTAGATTTGGTATCCCTTCTGAAATTGTTTGTGATAATGGATCCCAATTTATTGGGAATAGAACTACTAACTTTTGTGACAGCTGGGGGATTAAGATGATAACATCAACACCAGTCCACCCATAAGCTAATGGCCAGGCAGAATCATCCAACAAGATCATCATCAACAATTTGAAGAAGAAGCTTGGATCCAAGAAAGGAAAATGGGCAGAAGAACTACCTTATGTACTTTGGGCTGATAGGACAACTCCCAAGAATGATAGTGGCCAAACTCCATTCTCTTTGGTATTTGGAGCAGAATCAGTGATCCCTACAGAGATGGTGGTTCCTACTGCAAGAACAAGCATTCGTGATCCTGAAGAAAATGATGAAAACTTGGTTCAAGACTTGGATACTATAGAAGAACTCAGGGATTTGGCAAGGATAAGGATGGCCAGTTATCAACAAAGGATGACTGGAGCCTACAACAAAAACGTCAGGATCAGGAAATTCCAAGTTGGTGATATGGTATTAAGGAAAGCATTTCAGAATACCACCAATCCTGCTGATGGAAAGTTAGCACCAAAGTGGGAAGGCCCCTATTTGATTGAAGCTGAGGCAGGAAAGGGGGCATATCGATTGCTAACAATGGAAGGTGATTTGCTACCAAGAGCTTGGAATGTTGTCCACTTGAAGAAATACTTCATGTAATAAGGATCCATGATCCTTAGCTAACAAGTATCCTCGAAGGATCCTTACAGGACAGAAGATCCTCATTTTGGTAATGATCTAATCTCAAACTATTTCATTCTTTAATTATCCTATATACAAGGATAAGGATCCTGGATCCTTTATCCTCCTTTCACTTGATTCTGAGTTTTGCAGAAGGTTTGGATATTCTTAACAAAGGAATTGAGTATCCACAGAAGTATCCAGTTATTTGGGCTTGACCCCAGTTATTTGGGCTTGACCCCAGTTGTTTGGGCGTGTCCCCAGTTTTTGGGCCTGTCCCCAGTATCGCCAGTAGCGCACGATGATCCTGGTACAGTTCATGGCAATGGGACCAGTACTCGCTTTAGGGGCTGACAATTTCATTGTACTGGCTGTATCCGGGATCCTACGTATAATGGTAGATGTACCATACATCCGTTCCTAAGGTTTCTAACATTTTCACGTTAGCTAAGGTTTTGGCATTCTCATGTCACTAAGTTTGGATAGTCGCCAGTGAGGGCCATACTCCAGTTTACACAAGATCCTTTGGGCTTGTCCCCCGTTATCCTTTGGGCTTATCCCTAGTATATTGGGTTTGTCCCCAGTATATTGGGCTTGTCCCCAGAATTGTTGGGCTTGTCCCCAGTTACTAACTTTTCTCTTATATTGGCTTAGTCCCAAGTTATATTCTGTTTCAGGCTTTCGAAGTTAAACAGCTAAGGATCCCTGATCCTTACCTTCTACTAAGGTTTGTCTTTTGTTTATCCTGATTATAAATGTTAAAGGTTAAGATCCTAACTTGGATTCTCATGTATGGTCCTAAAACACTTTGATTTTATTCTTTATTTATTTATAAGTGACCCTTATCCTTTGACAACAGAACTAATGATCCTTAAGTTACATAACTTTTCTGAACTTGTCAACTATAGGATATTTGATCCTTGATCATATCCTAAAAACTTTTAAACATGATTTACTAAGCCTTTATTCTTTACTTACAAATTCAAACAACGTACATAACAACAGTTGAAAAATAAAGAATTCATAAGGATAACAACACGAGAAGTAGCCAAAAAGTTAAAATTTTATTTATTCACAAAGGTTAAACCCTTTTAAGGTTGTCAAAATTGCCAACCCAAATTTCTACCAGCAATACGTGGCCCGTCCATTTGGGTTGGCAAAGGGTGTCCATTGTTAACGGGTCTTGAAAGTGCAGGAAACAAAAGGCGGCAGGATAACAAGTGGTTTCATCCCCCAAACAGAGGATCCCTCCACCACCTATTATCCTACCTATTGTTCAAAGGATCCATGATCCTCAACCCTAATAGCTATTGTTTAGTTATTACAGACCAACAATTGTTCATAAAAAACACCATAACCAAAAAAACACTACCAAATCCTAAAAAATGGGCTCCGACCGCGTCTAGAAATATCCATCATCGCCCATTTCAGCAGCTCCCACCTTGGCTGCATCACCACCAGCATCATCACCACCAGCCTGATCCTTTCCACTGCCACTTGCCTCAATCGCCAAGACCTCGGTAGCCTCCTCCTCATCCTCAAGCTCAGCTAGCTTTGCCTTCCAGCCCTCCTTGTCCCAAGTGGTCCTGTTGAAGTCAGGATCCTCAGCCTCCTGGGCCATTTGCAGCTTGATTTTGTACATGGTGATGGCGGTAGAGATTTTAGCATCCTCTAGCAGCTCAGCTTTCTCATGATCAGCATTTATCTGGGCCATGACCACCTGCTTCTTCGCCAGATTGAGGTCCTTTTCAAGGGAGGAGATGGTTTGATCCTTGGCCAGGAAGAACTTTTGGAACTCCTGATGCTTTTGCTCCACCTCTTCAACGTATGCATCAAACAACATCTCGACCTCAGCGAATTTCTACAAAAAAGACAAGGTAAAGTTTAGGATCCGTGATCCTCAAGTGGGCAGGATAATCAAGCAAAGTTGGTGATCCTTACATCAGCAAAGTATTCTTGGAACTGATGGCGGATAAGAGGCAAGCCTTCAAGATTTTCAGCCTCAGAGGCCTTCCTTTTTTTTCCCCCTTTGGAGGTAACAGGCTTTGGAACTACGGCACTCAGGCTAGCAGCAGTCTTCTTCTTCCCAGACCTGGGAGCAACAGCAGTAAGATCGGTAACACTGAAGTGGGTGGCAGACCTTGAGGATTTTCCAGCGCCTGTCAATCCAAAATAACAGATAAGTGTTCTTGTTTTATTTTCATTCAAACATTTAATTAAATACAAACATGGATACTTACTTGACATTGTGACTGAGCCTGAGGATACTTCCTGAGAATCCTTGGTGATTGCTTGAAATGATCTTGTTTCAGGATCAAGATTCCAGAAGGCGTCGATCCTCTCTTTTGTTGCAGGTGATGGAATGAGATGAGAGACATAAATAGCTGCAAAATAATAAGAAAAGATCAGTTATCCTTACAGGAACAAGGTTATCCTATGATACTTCTATAAGGATCCTCTATCCTACCATGGGTGGCCCATTTTCTGGGGAGATCCTTCCCATCCGGGTTAGAATCCCTCCTGACAAAGAAGAACCGCTTCTTCCAGTTGGTGTCATTCTTGGTGGTTTTCAGGATGGGATGAGGTTCACCGGATTTATGTTTGAATAGAAAGCGATGTGAACTGTGGCTCACAAGGTTGTACAGTTCAGCAAGTTCAGACATTCCTAACTCTATATCCTCCTGCTCAATGATCCTCTCAAGGGTATACAAAACCCTCGACATCATAGGCATTGCCTGGATATAGGATATGCCGGTAAGGGAGAAGAAAGATTGGGTAAAAGCAGGAAAAGGATAGGAGTATCCTATCAGAAATGGGGTGACTGGAAAGGCAACCCAAGTTTCAGAAACAAAATCACTCAGGACGGTAGGGTTAAAAGGCTTGATAACAGTGTTCGCCGGAAAGCAACGACGAATCCGGTCTATCTCCGGATCAGTAAAGCAGTAACATTCCTTTAGAGAATCTTTGATGATTCCCTGGCTCTTTAGGGGACTATCCTTTTGGTGATCCTTAGCCGGTGAAGATCTTAGCATCATCTTGGTCATGGGTGATGGTAAAGAAAGAAGGAACAGAGCAAGAAGATGAAGAGAGAAAGGAGAAAGAAGTACATGTTTGATCTTCGAATGAGGATTTAAATGGTGAAACGCACGAATTTAAATGCTTACGGATCCTTATCTCTAACTTGAATTTATAATGATGATTTTGCAGGGATGTCGCTTCAAGTGACGTAGGATCTGCAACGGATAGTTCGATCCTAACGGCTATATATCCGTTAGTTTGTTGCGGATAAGATCAAGAAAATATAATTCGCTAATTTACACTTTACTCCTTATATTTTGGGGGCAATTGTTAGAGGATGATTTTCCAATCCTAAGGATCACGGATTCTCAAGTGCTGCCAGGATCATGGATCCTCAATTCTGTTTGAATTAAGGATCCTCAGCAGGTGTTGCAGGGTCAGGATTCAGGATCCTTATTGTTATCCTTATACTAACAATTGTCTACCTTGTACGTAAGCTTGTTTTGCAGGAGCAAAGGCATGGACCAAGTCTCACCGAAATTCTTGGAGCATATTCCCTAAATATTCCGCACATGCTTGGCTCTTGTGGACGTTGTGGAGATCGTGGGGAGCTTGCATAATTGTCGGACAGTTTGTTATTTTTGTTATTTCTAATTTAAAATGGGGATAACAAACTTGATAGAGAACACTTAGCTAATTTTGTCATACACACACTCTCGCAACAGCTCTCAATCAACTCTCGAACACTACTCGGCGATTTCATACATTTTCTGCACATTGCACACTAGTGATCCTTGTAACAAGCTTGTTATCATCCCGAGTTGTAAACTTCTTTTGTTTAATCTTAGTTGGTGATCGGTAGTTTCCATCACCCGAGGTATTTTGTGTCGGAGATCAACTCTTGATCAAGGGCTTTTTCCTCGTATAAATCATTGTGTCACTTGTTCATTACATTTCTGAGTTATCATTAACATTGTTCATTGATTCAAGCATCATTCCTCACAACAAAGATTTGTTTACATTATCCTTGTGTGATTTTTGACCAAAACAATAACCTACTTGAGTTTTCAATTTTGAACCGACAATTTATTTCCGCTAATACCGTCTGAATGGTATCAGAGCCACGCAGATTTCCTTTGCAAGGACTTTAAACATTGAGGATACTTTACATAATATTGATTTTAATAATTTAATTTTATTAAACTTAAACTTTATAAATAATGAAGTTAACTGCTTAGATTAAATCTGCAAAACGATTTAATTGAAAACGAAAGAGTAAATTGCCATTTTAGTCCCTGAGTTTTGTCCAAATTTGCCATTTTGATCCAAATAGTTTTATTTTCTCCCCTGGGTCCCTGACTTTTACCATATGTTGCCATTTTGATCACTTTGCCTAACTCCATCCAAAAACCCAGTTTGTAACAGGGGTATTTTGGGGATTTCCTTAAAAAATGTTTTCAGTTGTCATTTTGATCCAATTCCAAAAAATCAAAAATATTCTAAAAAATTCAAAAAAATCTAAAAAATTCTAAAAAATCATAAAAATTCTAAAAAATTCAAAAAAATATAAAAAATTCTAAAAAATCATAAAAATTCTAAAAAATTCAAAAAAATATAAAAATCAAAAAAATTCTAAAAAATCATAAAAATTCTAAAAAATCAAAAAAATTCTAAAAAATCCAAAAATCATTAAATGTTTCGGCACGAACCGTTTCGACCCGTACCGTTTCGAACCGAACCGTTTCGACCCGTACCGTATCGAACCGAACCGTTTCGACGCGAACCGTTTCGAACCCGTACCGTATCGAACCGTACCGTTTCGACGCGAACCGTTTCGAACCGTACCGTTTCGACCCGTACCGTATCGTATCGAACCGAACTGTTTCGACGCGAACCGTTTCGAGCCGAACCGTTTCGACACGAACCGTTTCGACCCGTACCGTTTCGAACCCGAACCGTTTCGAGCCGAACCGTTTCGACGCGAAGCGTTTCGACCCGTACCGTTTCGACGCGAACCGTTTCGAACCGAACCGTTTTGACCCGTACCGTATCGAACCGAACCGTTTCGACGCGAACCGTTTCGAACCCGTACCGTATCGAACCGTACCGTTTCGAACCGTACCGTTTCGACCCGTACCGTATCGAACCGAACTGTTTCGACGCGAACCGTTTCGACACGAACCGTTTCGACCCGTACCGTTTCGAACCCGAACCGTTTCGAGCCGAACCGTTTCGACGCGAAGCGTTTCGACCCGTACCGTTTCGACGCGAACCGTTTCGAACCGAACCGTTTTGGCCCGTACCGTATCGAACCGAACCGTTTCGAACCGTACCGTACCGTTTCGAACCCGAACCGTTTCGAACCGTACCGTTTCGAACCGAACCGTTTCGATGCGAACCGTTTCGAACTGAACCGTTTCGACCCGTACCGTTTCGAACCGAACCGTTTCGACCCGTACCGTATCGAACCGAACCGTTTCGACCCGTACCGTTTCGAAACCGAACCGTTTCGAGCCGAACCGTTTCGAACCGTACCGTTTCGACGCGAACCGTTTCGAACCGAACCGTTTCGACCCGTACCGTATCGAACCGAAGTGTTTTCGGCTTCGAAACGGTACGGGTCGAAACGGTTCGCGTCGAAACGGTTCGGGTCGAAACGGTTCGGGTCGAAACGGTACGGGTCGAAACGGTTCAGCTCGAAACGGTTCGGTTCGAAACGGCACGGTTCGATACGGCACAGTTCGGTTCGAAACGGTACGGGTCGAAACGGTTCGGCTTCGAAACGGTACGGGTCGAAACGGTTCGCGTCGAAACGGTTCAGCTCGAAACGGTTCGTGTTCGAAACGGTTCGCGCCGAAACGGATTTTTTGGATTTTTTAGAATTATTTGGATTTTTTAGAATTTTTATGATTTTTTAGAATTTTTTTGATTTTTATATTTTATTGAATTTTTTAGAATTTTTATGATTTTTTAGAATTTTTTATATTTTTTAGAATTTTTATGATTTTTTAGAATTTTTTTGAATTTTTTAG
Source organism: Helianthus tuberosus (assembly GCA_030545235.1). Taxonomy (NCBI): domain Eukaryota; kingdom Viridiplantae; phylum Streptophyta; class Magnoliopsida; order Asterales; family Asteraceae; genus Helianthus; species Helianthus tuberosus. The sequence goes on from CM060401.1 coordinate 30,796,640, forward strand.
ATATTTTTGAATTTTTTAGATTTTTTAGAATTTTTTAGATTTTTTTGAATTTTTTTGATTTTTTTGAATTTTTTTGATTTTTTGGAATTGGATCAAAATGGCAACTGAAAAGGTTTAAATTGAAAAGAGTAACTGGGTTTTTGGATGGAGTTAGGCAAAGTGATCAAAATGGCAACAAAATGTAAAAGTCAGGGATCCAGGGGAGAAAATAAAACTATTTGGATCAAAATGGCAAATTTGGACAAAACTCAGGGACTAAAATGGCAATTTACTCAAAACGAAAATTTAAATTGTAAAGATGCAACAACTTTGGACGACGACCACAATAATAACAATAACAATAATATATGAGTAAAAAAAAATTTAATGCACCTTGTGCTTTCAAGGGTTGTAATGCATGTGTAAATGACTAATATGCTCTTCTACTTAACAGATTTTTTTTTATGACGAAACTAAAATGGATTCACTAAAGATAAAATTAAAACCAAAGAGACTCAAAGGGTTAAAGATTTACAGATTGAATTCAATTCGTTAAAATGAAAAAAAAGCCTATAGTCACTCAAATAACAGGTGCTCTACATTTTAGATAACAGTTGCTCTACATTTTAGATTATTTGTAAGTGACCTCATTAATAAACACGGTCTAACTAGATTAAAAGAAGGGTACGATGGTAAATAAGTTTTGGATACTATTTTGCTATTATTTTTGACACATGTCATGAAACGAGTTCTCCAAACCTGATTATAACATATGATGAGAAGCATATTTTATTAATCCTGACAGTATATATTTGTGCTTATGACCTTAAGTCAAACGAAATTGCTCCCATGATTATAATTCTCTATCAAACGAAACCAGCCTTTGCTTTGTCCAATTCCAATCAGTTACCAAGGAAATACTCTCCTGCATACATTGATGATAGAACATGTATTTTTGAAATGTTCAGCCAAATTAAAACATGGATTTTTAAAATTCACAATTCACGTGTTTAACATCTGAAATGGAAATAAATAGAAGTAGGAAATTGGGTAAAAATGGAGATTCCATGTGTTAACTCATTGGCAAATTATGATGGATTACAAGCCCGCCATCCGGGTAAACTCATGGGCGAAAGGCCACCCACACCCTGCGAACACAAACATCGCTCATGACCTGGTCCACCCACCATTCTAGGGAAACCCACCGCCCTAAGTACCGCTGTGGCAAAACCCCCTCAAACCCATAACCTTCCCACATGCCCAGTGTCTATATCAAACCCTATTCGCAACTCTAAACGGATAAAAAAGTTATTCTATCTTATCAAGTACTAGTTTAACAGATAAGATCTCCACCATGTTGTCAAATTCCCTCACACAGGTTGCCACTTCTACAGGATCAACATATCCGTTGACAATTAGTTTTCCCATTTCTTTATGAGCCGAAACAGATTCAATGCCCACAAGGCTATATACCGCCTTCTCTATCTTATCGATTTCACTTTCACTGTTGAAGCCAACTCCCAGCTCAATTGTCTGACACACAAAAAATAAAAGATAAAGCAACATAGTAAGCACACAAAAGTTATGTCTTAACTGAGCAACTGATATTATATCTCTGTATTTCATTGATGCATAGAAACAAACAGATCTTATTATGAATTGTGTATCATGCTGGTTAACACTATTTCTTTTTCTTTCTTTCTTTTTGAAATCAAGTGACCTCAAACACAAACCAATGATAAGTAGCATTAGGACAGGAAAGAAGTAAAGTCCATCCGCCCCATACCAATTAAGCATGTACAAATAATAAATAACTAAACAGAAATGTGAAAAAGATTGGATCCGAGAAGTAAATTAGTTGCACAAGAAATTTGACATTTAAATTGGCATTCACACCAAAAAGAAAGATTAAGGTATATACGTACTTTCCGAAAGGAGATTACATGCTCTCTTTGCACCTTAGATCGCATTGACTGATAAGTTTTTCTCCATCCTTGTGAATCTATGAGGATTTTGTGATATTAGGTTCTTTATCATTTCAGCTTATTATCAACTAAATGAAGAACATACCTTTATAATGAACGTCATCACCAAACATCCATTCTAACCAGGAAAAGGTCTCCGGACCAAAGAAATCACAGCGGCAAAGATAGTAGCCTCCTGAGGTTACCATGAATTCAGACAGATCTCCTCCAATCACTTCTTTCTCTTTCTCTTTCTCTTTCTCTTTCATCGAGTCATTCTGACACTTCGCTTCTTCATCGACCTCACCATCCATATACACAAGGCTGGCACCGCAACCACTTACTATCATTGTTCCTTCCTCCACATATATATCCACATCGACTTCATCTCTTGAATCTAATATGTTACCAAGTGGCCAATAGCTTACCCACGCAGCATTCTCATCAATTTTGGGTTTGCAATACACCACAGGGTTGTATATCCAAATAAGATCCTTACTTCTGTTGCTGATTTTGGCAAACAAAATCCACATACCTTTATCCTTTGATCTGGACGATCTGTATAAGCAACTTAAATTTAACCCTTGGATCCTGTTTTTTTCATGATGACAAGGCACACGAAAGGATAACGAACTGGATGATGAAGTATACTCGTATGTCGTCAGAATTTGATCATTTATGCCTGGCAGAAAGGTGCTCATTATACCATATTCATACAGCATCTACGCCCCATAAAAGTTTAGTTAGTCATGTATTAAAATATGTGTTATTGTGTGCTCATACATGCATTTGAGAATAAGTAAGAGAGATAACCTGGGTATGCCATATTCTGCCTTTAGTAATATCATCACCGACTGTTGGAATATTAAACTTAATTTAGTTATTTTATTATGTATTAAGTGTAATTAGGATAATTAAAGTTATTATTATGTATGTATGAAACGATATAGATGAACGGTTGTGTCGGTTGGTTGAAAATGTTTCACTTGACGGTTATTCCCGCCAAAAACCAAACCTTCACATAACCGTTTTAAGTCTGATGTATAAATACACATTGCCGGCAATCTTTGTCGGGTAATAAGAAGATATTCATAATATCATTCCAATTCTGTTTTGTCTATTTCTCTGTACAACACACACACAAACAGGAATATGACAACGATGACGATAACGGCTTCCGCTAACATAGATGATGATGTTTCGGATATGATGATGACGACTTCCGCTGTCCGGATGTCCAACATAGTGGTATCAGAGCCACTACAAGATCTGATGCGGAGATTAAACCAACTGCCACATCAATGCCCTGTCAACATTGCATTGATGAGAAGAACGAAAGAAAACGACGAACTCGACGTGAACGATTATGTTACTATTGCCATTTGCCTGGTCACCAGATTTACACGTGTAAATCCAAAGAGAATGATGAAGAGTCGCAACTTATTCGGCAAGCGATTAATATCGGAACAAGAACTCAGGATGAGGAAGTGCATTGCCGAGAAGAGATGGTTGTTACAGGAACCGACGGTGGGCAATGGAAAGATATCTGGTATGTCAACCCGACATTTAATCATCATTATGTGAGTAACATAGATGCTTTTAAGCGTGTAAAACATATAATGGGGGTAGAAACTAGATCCGGAATGAATAACTTCTTATTCATCCGAGGAGTGGGTGTTGTTGAAATAAAAATGGGAAACGAAACACTGAGCGTTCCTAGTGTTTTCTACTCGCCGGACATTGATCGAAACGTTCTAAGTCTTGAACAATTAACTCTTCAAGGCTTTACGGTTCGACGATCCGGTGATACATGCAAAATTTTTCCCATGTTCTCATCTCCGGTGATGAACACAAGGAATGATGTGACGGGGTTAACGAAAGAGGAGGAACTGGGAATGAAAGAGAAAGAAAGGCTGCAAAACATGTGTGGCATAGATGACGAATTCAAAAACGACTACTTGAATTCGTATTTCAAAACTCTAAATGTTTCGGATGAAACAGAAGTTGATTGGAATCTGATGATCTTAAAATCATTAGAATTCCACGAGTTTGATGACTGTAAAGCGCTGATCAATATGCTTGATGATCGTGAATACGTGTTCAAGTATAGAATTGATCTGCAAAAGAAATTCGAAGAGATGGTTAAATGGTTTCTAAATGAATATTTAGGGATCACTCATAGACCAATTCCACCTTACACTATGGATCAACAGAAAATAGATTTACTGAATCTATATATGTTGGTTGATAAGGATGGAGGGTATAGAAATGTTACAACAGAAAATATGTGGCCGATTGTTGCAAAGGATTTGGGGTTGGAATATAAAGATGGTGATTTCATACGGATAATATATGCAATGTATCTAGACATTCTAGAATACTACTACAAATTCAAAACGGTTCAAAATATGGTGCATGATAAGGAAGTAATAAATGAAGATGCTGAATTCTCAAAGCGAGGTCACAGGAAGACTAGGAGTGAAGACATGGGCGGCTGCAACGATGCTGCAGGAGGGGAGCACCATGAAGTTGAACCAACACAAGCTGCGTTTTTTGCAGGAATTAGGGACAATAACTGGCATCAAATGAAAAAAACGGAAAAGATTCAACTTCAACCAAGCAAGATGGGCCGTTGAAGAAGCCAACCGAAGCGTAATGAAACAGGCTCACAAACATAACCAAGTTTAGAGGGGTTATGTTAGAAATATTTAAACTTAGTTATTTTTAATGTTTATTTCTAACAAACTTATTAGTAGGTATCGTATGATATGTGAACGATTATTTAGATAATATGTTATGATATGTAATAAGCGGTTAATTAGCGGGAAAACGAATTCAAATAACTGTCATCACAGTTACCCGCCAAAGATAACCGCCAAACTCATATGTATTTAATCTTGTTGCCGGCAATATGTTCGGTTATCAAGACAGTTTCTGTTACACCGAAATTGTCCACTTTCATTCTATTGCTTTTACTCGTATTCTCTGCATCATCTTGATACTTAAACATGGCTGCAAGTCTCGTAAATACTTCCGCTGCATCTGCATGTTCTTATGCACGAGACAGAAATGATCCGGATGTCCAACATAGTGGTATCAGAGCCACGGTGGGAAATCGATGAAGATCGATCGATATTATACGATTCCGGGCACATCCGGATGAAGAACAAAAACAGGGGATATGGAGACGGACAAGAATCCAATCCCGATCGCACGATTTCGCGATCACGAATGTTCGCAAGAATGAAGCGAAATATTCTAATGAAATTAGAAATCGAAATCGAGTTACTGGAACGAGATACGGAAGAAAGACGAGAAGATACAACGAAAATAGAAATTTGAAATTTCAATTCTCACGGTGATGTAAACAAGGAAGATCACGGTAATGAAGGTATGAAACAACAGGAGATGTTTAATGTTCATAAGAACAGAGAAAAGGAACGAGAACCGGAATGGTTGGAAATCGCAAAATTACACGTTCCCGGGAAGAGACGGATGATAAAGAGGAACGAACGACGAAGGAAGGATCTTACGAAGAAGCGATGTTACTATTGTCATGATATGGGACACTTAATTGCCTTCTGCAAATTAAAAGAACATGACAAGGCAACCGGAATTCAGCGAACGAGGGCAGAGTACGACGTCGCCGGCACAGAACATGGATTATGGGCAGATATATGGAATGAATGTTGTCACCGGATTAATAAGAGTAGAGGAGTTAGGAGAAAGAGAAAGAAGAAGAAGATGCAAACTATGGATGAAGGCCCTGTACATGAAGAACAATCTGTGGATGAAGGCCCTGTACATGAAGAACAAACTATGGATGAGGCCAACAAAAGTGTTCTCAAGCACTCTCTAAAACTGAATTAAGTTTAGGGGAGTGTGTTGGAATATTAAACTTAATTTAGTTATTTTATTATGTATTAAGTGTAATTAGGATAATTAAAGTTATTATTATGTATGTATGAAACGATATAGATGAACGGTTGTGTCGGTTGGTTGAAAATGTTTCACTTGACGGTTATTCCCGCCAAAAACCAAACCTTCACATAACCGTTTTAAGTCTGATGTATAAATACACATTGCCGGCAATCTTTTTCGGGTAATAAGAAGATATTCATAATATCATTCCAATTCTGTTTTGTCTATTTCTCTGTACAACACACACACAAACAGGAATATGACAACGATGACGATAACGGCTTCCGCTAACATAGATGATGATGTTTCGGATATGATGATGACGACTTCCGCTGTCCGGATGTCCAACACCGACTAGGTCCACCTTATGATCTTCATATGCTTTGATCCATTGCATGTGACCCAGATCTTCTTCATTAATTTTTGCTATGGGCACTAATTTGAAAAGGCCTTGAATTTCAGACAATTTGAAACAACATTCATAAGCAAACTCCTGCAGACCGAAATGACCTGATTCGAATGTCACTCTCTGGGGTGATGTACACCAATCTATATTCAAATCCACAAGCGTATTTGGGATACATGGGAGAGACTTCAGGTTTGTACAACAATACAAGTTGAGTTTGCGAAGCATTTTAAGGTCAATGTTGCTAGGCAGGTACTCAAATGGATTGGCTGCTAAACACAAGTCAAACAATGATCGGGCATGGAATGTCACACAAAAATCATCGTTATCCAGGTCACAGTTTGTGAAATCCAACAATATATTAGATTGGGGTAAGGAAAGCATCATTGTTTCCTGTTGGTTTACATACTTCCACATTTTGGTGCACCCTCCCATGTCCAACCAAGATAAATTCTCAAGGTCTCCTACGGATTTACAAAGATGAGTCAGACTGCTACAGTTCCAGAGGATCAAAGTGTCAAGTTTAGGGAGTCGGTAGAGATTGCAGATGCGGACAAGTTTGTCACAACCTTTAAAACTTAAGTACTTGAGCGAATTAAGAACCTATTCCAAGAATAACAAGTTTAAATTACGATTGTACATTCAAATGAAGAATGTCTAAAACAGAGGACTGAGTTCCTTATACCATGGGTACTTCAAACTTTTCCAAGTGTCCATCACTCATAACTATAACCACCAAGGTGCTCATTGATAACGTGGAGGGCAACGTTTTCAAATGACATCTATGCCAACACAACCATATTAACTCTGGAAAGTTCTCGTAGGACCCAGTGAGTTCCACGTATTTGAGATGGAGCAATTTTAATTTGTCCATCTTTGCTAAGGAACTTGTGTCAAGGGTTGATGTCTGCAAATTAAGTATGAGGTAAAATAAATAGAAAGCCGATTAATGAGAGTTGTGAGTTGAACCATAATATTAGACATCATGAGAAATTCCTATTATTTAGGTTATAGTGGCAATCCTGACACGGTCTTTAAACTGAGACTTAAAGGGCACCAGTAAATGCCAAAAAACATTCTCTGATATTGAATCATGGAAATTATAATTTATTAAGAAATTGTTAATACATATTACCAAGTACTAAACAATAAAAACACTTTCTCTTATCTTACCTCTGATCTCATCCCTTGCTCAACCTTTCGCATGTCTAGAGATAGGCCTTCAATTGTATTTGAACCCTAATGGAAAAAGACATGAAATTAGAGAATGCTAGTTGAAACTAGAACAAGCTTTTAGAGACGCATAAGAAGAATCTTACAATTCCTTTTCTCAGCACATGATAAGACTCAACATCACGCCAGACTCTAGTACGTTTTGCAGGATCTTTAGACTCATCACAAACTACCTTTCTTCCCATTTCTTGAAGTAGTTGATGCATCGTCAGTCTGTCATGTGAAATGGTAAGAAGGCATCTGTTAACAAGGGTCAAGATCCCAGACTTTGCATTCAATTCATCCTCCAAAATGAATTTTACAACATCTAAATATTCACCAACAAAGATACAAGCAATATGAAGAAACAACTCTTTATGACTCCGAAGTGGCAAGGAGTCAAAGCTGTTTTGTAGTACACTTCGGATGTTACAATCAAGATCTTTTAATGAGTTTAGTGAATTCAATCTACTTTCCCAAACTTCTCTCATGTTATTTCTCATCCATGGCTCATTATCACTAACGTATAGTGAAGAACCTAATACTTTAAGAGCCAACGGATTTCCTCCACACTATTTTGCTAGTTGTACAGCAAGTTCCTTGAATCCTTCCATAGGAATTTTGGATCCAAATGCATGTGAGCTTAGGAGCTCTAATGCTTCATGATCATTCAACAAATTGAGTTTGTGCACCAAGCAACTCCCAGATATGGACCCAAACCATGCATGTATGCCTAGAAACCGTGTTGTTATAATAATCTTACTTTGTGTAGGAATCGCCTTTGTTCCAAGCAAAGCGCTTAATTGTTCGTGTTGATCAATGTCATCAAGGACTATAAGCACTCTTTTGGTCTGTAATACCACCTCAATCTTACTTGTACCCTCAAAAACACTTGATACATTTATTCCCTTTCCACCCAAAACATCTTTGAGAAGTTGGTTTTGTAGCCCAAGCAAACCATAAGGTTGTTTTCCATTCACTTCAATAAAACTGCTGCATTTAAAATCTTGCTTGTTTAAGTTATAAATGTGTTGGGAGAGTGTTGTCTTGCCACTACCTCCCATTCCACAAATTGCTATGACACTATGTTGATCATTATACAACCACGAATTAATTACTTCAACTCGAGCCTCCATTCCAACTAAATGGGCGGGGATACTAAGTTGTTTTAAATCTAGTTTACGTTTAGTTGTCTCAACCACCTCTGCGATGAAGTTTGTCTCGGATTTGGAACTAAAGAAAAAGAAAAAAAAAGCGTATTCTAAGCATGACAATTCAACTTCTTAAGAACATAGTTGTTCTGTTGTAATGCGCGGAATATGTAGGACCGTTTTCGGGACCGAAACCGTGATTATCATGATTATGTTCATAGACAGGAAGATTAGAGACGGATGAAATACTTACTTGTATAGATTTGATAACATAACAAAGCAAACCGGCCCGATTAACAAGCTAACCGAACCATACCAAAGGAGTACACATCCGGGGAGAGACCAAGTGGTGATCTCTCCCTGTGAGGACTCAAACCTCTAATACTTCCCAATGTTGCAAATGGCAAGGGGTTGCTATTTATAACCACACCCCCTTGTCTTGCAAACACACACGGTCAAACAAATAACCCTCTCGTTTGACCACTTCCAACGAGCGGGTCAATACACGTTCGTTTGACCATTTCACTAACTATTACATATTCAGCATAAAATAAATCTAATCTATTCGACAAGCATCGGATACAAAATCTGCATCAACAAATTCCCCCTTGTCCGTTGCTGTCGAATGCTGAAAATGCAACTGCAATCGATCTTCAGTCAAGTATTTATCTTCTCTATGTTAACAAATCCCCCCTTGACCGATAATCCAGGTAGGTAGTATCTTGACGCTTCTTTTATAATAGTTCCCCCTCAAAGTACGCATATCCGTGTTGGGTGTTGTGCAATTTCCTTAAAAAGCTCAATTGACCGATCTTCCGATGATCTTCCAATACTCCAACCGGCATTTGATAAGGGTTCCATTCTTTAAAAACTGCATCAAGTCTTGATCTTCAAGCATACTACATTGGTAGAGGTTTCTGGTGAACTGTCTTCTGTAAACCGTCTTTGTGGAATCGACCAAGTAATGCACTTTAATCTTCAGCATCAACACTCAGGAAAGTCAGCTAGACCAAGTGTATCCCTTGCAAGCTCAACCAGCATGCTTAGTTGAACTACATCCAGATCTCATTGTCTCGCCTTTGTGAAGTTGACCACGTAATGCACTACGGATCTTCAGCATCAGTACTCAGGAAGTCAGCTAGACCAAGTACATCGTTTGCAAACTCAATGAATTGAGTTACACCCAGATCCCTGTAAAATCCCAAAGAAACATTAAACCCAAAACCGAATCCTGCAGGTCTTCAGCCTTGAACTATCAGCTATCATAAAGATTCCCCGGGTCTTTAGTGAACAGCGCTTTTGTAACTACTGTAGACTTTAGAAACCTGTATTTTTTCGTGCAAAATCCTTCACGCTGGCTAGAGAATTAATTAAAATCCTCAAATATGTGTCTGTGCAAAACTTTCCACGCCGAACCGTTAGTATCACCAGAAAATCACAAACTCTACCACCTGTGATTGCGTTTAGAAATTTACCGAAGAAATTCAACATACGAATATTTTTATTCCCTCATTTCTTTGGTAAGATCTCTAAACCTTAACAGATTCCCTCCACTTCAAAGGAACTGTCGTCAACTTTCAAATGTTCACCAATTCCCTTCACTTAGCGGAACTGTCGTCAATCTCCACTGAATGTTCTCGGTTCCGAAAAATCACGAAAACGACTTTCTTCTTTGCTGAATAAGAACGACCCCTAGTACCCCGTAGGATCCGACTTGTATCCCTCCAATTACTTTGTGAACTCGTTAGGACCGGTATTGACATTCCAGGTTCATTCATTCGTTACCAAATGCGAGAATATGACAATAAACAAAGAACTTTCTTCTTTGCATATTCTAGTTGATAAAGAAATTTCGCCTAGTACCCCGTAGGATCCGACTTGTATCCCTCCAAAGACTTTGTGAACTCGTTAGGACCGGTATTGACATTCCAGGTTCATACGTTCGTTTTCAAATGCGAGAATATGACAATAAACAAAATGCTTTCGAACATTTACGTAAACGATAACAATCATAAACATTGACGTGCGGAAGTGAACATACCGTTTTTGGTTTTTGGCCCATAATAGTCGCGTCACCATTTTTGACATTTGCATCGGTAACCGTGACTACCCCACATTTTTCAAAATATCGTCATGATGATGGGATTTCGTCCATGTGTTTTCGTGGGCCACTTGATTTCGTCACTGTGTTACTATATATACCCAGATAACAGACAGAACACGGTTACGAAGTCTGAATAGATTTCTTTGAGAGAACACACACACACAACTGAGAGTTTATAGGTTTATCTTGTAAACATTGCTTTGTAACGGTTTCATACGCGTTAATACAATGGAGTGTTAATCGTTGAATCTTTGTGTTTGTGTTCGTAACTTGGTTTTACTTACCCGTTTGGATTCCGCACTTTCGGGTTTGTCAGAAAACAGGGAATAGAGGTTACTCGATCCTCCAGGTGGACCTACAATTGGTATCAGAGCATTGGCTCGATTCCTTGTTAAAACCAAGTTTGTTTATCTTGTGTTTTGAAAGATTTTCATGCATTTTCAGAAATTATTCTTAAGTTTTGAGCTTTGAATATCATCTTTTCTGGAAAATCAAGCGTTAAAGTCTTGAAAATCTTGTGTTTTGCTAGTAGTTTTTACAAAACCTTGTTATATTTTATGTATCCATGCTAAAACTTGGTTTTGAGTAAACTTTTATTGCAAAAATTGTTGTTCGGATCAACAGGATATTCATCATGTTCATCTTTTTATTCAAAGTGTTCTTCAAATATATATGTGTTTGATCCTTATTTGATAAATCGATGAAGTGTTAGTGATTATAATATTGAAGTTTGACAATTGTGTACACAAGAATGATTGATAGTTGGTAAGAAAAGTCTGATAAGGTAAGGCTTATTTGAAAAAGAGGTCTTGTTATCAGAGGATAAGGTTTGATAATATCTTCTTGTCTGGTTCTTATTTTCAACGAAATCAATTGCTGCTCAACTTGTTTGGACGAAAACACTTCAGTCAACAATATCAAGCTACTGGACGAAATCACCTCCCTTGGGCGAAATCACTTCCTGGCCGAAAACCCTTATTGCCGAAAACACCCCTTGTGGCCGAAATCAGTTCTGGGCCGAAATCTCTTATCCACAAAATCACTTGTATCCAGACGAAATCACATTGGTGATTGGTCTGGACGAAATCCATTTTGTCAACTTCTGGACGAAATCCAGCTTATCTTGTTTGGACAAAAACACATATCATTCTGGATCAGTCAACGAAATCACCTTATATCAGTCAACGAAATCACTTGTTATCATTCTGGATCAGCGACGAAATCCCTCTACACTTATCTTGGCTGAAATCACTTATGCTGGACGAAATCCAAGTCTGATTTCGTCAAACATCATTCAACGAAATCACTTCAGTATTCAGACAAAATCACTCTTGATTTCATGATCATTCTTCAGACGAAAACACCTTATTTTCGTCATTCATACTTGTGATATTTCTAACTAATAGACTTGTAAAACATTTTTAACTGTTTAATTTGTGTGATTTGTTCAGGTATTAGTCATCATACATCAAAAATGAATCCGAATTGCTGGGGTACTCCGTCGCGTTTATCTCCATCATGGGCCGAATCTCCCGCACCCGCATCTAATACGGAAAGTAAGTATACAAACACGTGTTTGTCGCCATCATGGGCTGAATCTCCCGCACCTGCATCTTCGCAAGCGAATCAAATGTCGACAGGTCAATGGGCGTTTGTTTCAAATCAAACTCCGAGTATTCAAAGTATACTCCTAAGTGAAAGCGAGACCGGAAGTCTGAATCGTCCACCGAAACTGATGCACCTAAACGAATATCCTGGTTGGGTTGATAGATTTCAGACGTATGTCAATGGGCAAAACACGGAACTGTGGTTACGTTTTACTACAGATTTCGATCAAACTCTTGAGGTTGCCGCTTCAACTGCCGCTACATTTGTAGATCTTTCGGAAGACCAGAAAAAGGCATATGATTTAGAAAAGAAAGCATATGCTATTCTGACTCAGGCGATGAGCAAGGAAATATATCATCAGTTCGTCAGCTTCAAGACATCAAAGCGATTGTGGGATGCATTGAAGACAAGAGGTCTAGGAAATGAAAAGTCACATCAATTGCGACATGATTTACTCAAAAAGGAGTTAGATGGTTTCACTTGTATGGAAAATGAATCTTTGGGAGATATGACAAGTCGATTTCATCACTTGCTGACTGAATTGAGAAATTATGAGGTAGAAACCCTCCAACACAGGTTGTCACAAAGTTTGCCGATGCACTGCCACCTCAATGGAATGGTTTCTTGGAAATCCTGAAATACAATGGGCACATTGGCTACGACAAACATCAATGACTTCGGTCAGCTCTTGGAGAAAAAGATCAGGAAGAAATCCTAAAGGTAAAAAGGGTTCCAGTGCGAAAATCCTGATATGTATTATGGAACTTCTAGCACTTCTACAATACCAGTGCGACAAAATCCTGATATGTATTATGGAACTTCTAGTACTTCTGCAAGACCTGTTTCACATGCTCCACTTCAGACGGCGTTTGTCACTAGCACAGATTTATATGGCAATCCGATACAAGTTCCTGTAAAGCCAGCTCCAACCACTGATTTGTATGGGAATCCACTTCCTGTTCAACAACAAGCTTGTTATGGAAGCACATCATCTGCTGGTCAGCCATCAAAGTCAAATACAGTACGGCTTGACACATCAAACTTCTCCAAAGTTAGCGTTGAAGTAGCTAAAGATCATATGGAGATACTAAACACATTGGTGAGCTCGTATTGTGGGCTGATTGCAGGGCAGATCGGAAACATCAATCTAACTCAAGAAGATTATCAGCAGATCGATAAAAAAGAGATGGATATGATGGACATCAAATGGGCTTTCGCCGGTGCTGTAAGGCGAGCTAAAGACTTCATGGAACGGACAGGTCGAACCAGCTTGGAAAGCAAGAAAGACACCAAGTATGGGTTTGATAAGCAGTCTGTTAAGTGCTTTAACTGTGGCGAACGTGGTCACTTCAAGAGGGAATGCACAAAGCCAGCTCAGCATGGGAACCAGAATCCTTTCAGAGGTCAAGGAGGCAACCAACAGAATCAGAATCAAACTAGGAATGATGATCGCACCTTGGTCCCTGCAAACAATCAAGCAGGACCATCGAACACAAATCAAGCTCTTGTGGTGCAAATAGATGAAGGTTGCGACTGGTCAATGCAATTAGGCATTGGTGATCAGGGAGGAGCAGCTTGTTTTGCTGAAGCTGCTAAGGATTTGAAGCACGCCAGTGGTGGTGAATCTTCAGATGAAGAGAGTTCTGGTGATTCAAGGAGTTCAGATGAGGAAATCTCAACCTCAGGCGAAGATTATTCTGATGATGTATCTAGTGGGAGAATCGATGCAGATATCGATGAATTGTTAGGAGAAGCTGCAGCAAGGAATGATAGAAGATCTATTCTGGTGGATCAAGCTGCTTATTCTTCTTCTTCTCTTCTTTCAGCCTTTATGGCTAATGGCGGCAGTTCATCAAGCCAGGTATGTGTCGATGAACCAACTGTTGTTAATTGTGATAATTGTGCTAGCTTAGGTGTTAAATGTGCTGATTTAGATGCTAATATGTCTTAGTTGCAAAGCAAACATGATGCTTTAAATGCTGAATTGTCTGTCTTGCAAAACAAACATGTTTCATTTGATGCTAAGTGGTGTGATTTTCAAAGCAAACATGAGGATTTGCAAAACAAATTTGAAGTGACAAATATGCACAATCAAAAGTTGATAGTGGATCTTTCAAAATGCAAAGAGGCTAACATGTTTTATAAAAACCATGAAAAGGAATTTAAAACGATGGTTGCAACTTTAAGAAAAGATAAAACCGAACTGACAAAAATGGTTTCAAGAAAACAAACTGACATAAACATTTATATCAATCGTCTTGAAAGCATGCAAAAAGAGTTAGCCTGCACAAAGTGTGAAAGTGAGGCGATCCAGCTTAAACTAGACAGTTATTCTAACTCTAGATATGTGCTGGATCACATCATTGGCACATAAAAAGAGAAAAAGGATGTCACGTGCATTGGATATAAGAAATGTCCACCACCTGTTAGACAAAATTATGATGCACTGCCTGATGAGGAGTATAGAACTCATTATGAAGAATCTGTTCCTTTAGACATTGAGGAATTTGCAACGGGGCTTGGATACCAACAGGAAGTATCATCAGATTCGGATGTGTCAGCAGATACATTTGTAACTGCTGAACAAAATCAGGATCCTCCAATCATTGTTGAGGATACTGATTCTTCAGATGATGAATCTAATGATACTGACTCAGCACAGTCAGATGTGGTAATCAAAGAAGAGGATATACCTCTCGAGAATCATATTCTGTGTGATCCTCCCGTAAAACCTGCTACGACTGTTCTGACTGAGTCCACGTCTACTTCCTCACAAGAGTCTGAGAGTGTGAATTTGCTGTACACTCTTGTTGGTGATGATAAAATCTACTCTGACAAAGATTTTCCTATTAAGAATGTTAATCAATCTTTAATTAGTAAAATTTTTGAGGATTCAACAAGTAAGTTCTTGGGAAAGACAGGATCACATGTTGTGGTAACACAATGTCCTCCGATTCCAAGAGCTGAAATTCGCAAACAAAATGGCAATCAAAAATTACCAACTGAGAAAGTTCAGCAAAATCGCACCAAACCTAAAAGCAACTCACCGACTCAATGGCAAAAGAAACAGACCAAGAAAAAGGACAAGAAAGTGAACTTTGTGAAATCGAAGGGAACAGATAAACTTGAAACATTTTCAAATAAATCTAACTTAGATCATGTCATTCAAGTTAACTATTTCAAAAGAAACGAACCAAATAGTTCAAAACCTAGTACCTCGGGATCACAAAGTTCATCGACAAGACAATCACATGATACTTCGGGGTTTGTAGAACGTAGATCATGTTTTTCATGTGGCACATTTGGACATATTATTAGAAATTGTCCATATCTCCATAAACAAAAAGCCAAAGTTGATGATCCCCGTGACCAAATTGACCGTAAGCGATCTGTTTCATCAAAAACAGATCCCCGTCTTGTAAAAGAAAGGGAAAAGAAACAGAAACGCCAACAGGTCAAGAAAATTGAAAAAGCAATTAAAACCGACGTGGTTAACAAAACATCTGTTTCTGTCAAACCAGACAATTCAAAAACTTCAGACAATCATGAAGTTAAGATTTTAAAGAATAACACTGGTAAAACAAAACAGACATGGAAACCAAAAACGGTTATTGAATCAGGGGGAACATCACAATTTCCACAACATCGAGAAGTTCATGTAACTTACGTTGATGAAAATGGAAGACCCAAGACCACAAAGGCTTGGGTCCCCATCTCCAACTAATCATGTGAGTACATGTGCAGGGTGTTCCAGGAGGAACTTTCAGCAGTCATTGGATTGTTGATAGTGGGGCATCCAGGCACATGACAGGCGACATGAAGCTTCTCTACGACGTTAAATCTATTAGAGGAGGTTATGTTGCTTTTGCTGGAGATAAAGGCGGATATATTACTGGAGAAGGAATGATATCCAACGGGGTTGTAAGTTTTGACAAGATCAACTTTGTACAACAACTTGATCACAATCTTCTCAGCGTTTCACAAATCTGTGATAAGCAGTTTTCAGTACACTTTGATGCAAATGGATGTTACGTGCTGAAACCCGGCTTCAAGATTCCAAAAGAATGGATTCTCTTATCTGCTCCAAGGATAAACGATTTGTATGTCCTTGATATGAGCCAAGCTATAACAACGACTGCACAAGCAACTTGTTTCATTACAAAAGCCACGGAAAAAGACTCAATCTCTTGGCACAGACGTATGGGTCACATTCACTTACGCAAAATGAATCATTTGGTGACGAATGAATTAGTGAATGGTGTTCTTCTTAAAAATTTCCATCTTCAAGACGTCTGTGTTTCATGCCAAAAAGGAAAGCAAACGAAGAAACGACATCTGACAAAGAAGATCAATACGGTGGCAGTTCCTCTTGAACGTTTGCATATGGATTTGTTTGGTCCTGTCAAGCACAAAAGCATCAGGAATGATCAATACTGCCTCGTGATAACGGATGATTATTCAAGATTTTCTTGGGTGGCGTTTATGGCTCACAAGAGTGCAACTTTCGGTATTATCAAAAACTTGATCATTCAGATTGAGAATTTGTATAAGTTGAAGGTTAGACGGATACGCAGCGACAATGGTACTGAATTTAAAAATCAAGCCATGGCGGATTTTTGCACATCAAAAGGTATTCTTCACGAATTTAGTGCGGCTTATACTCCTCAACAGAACGGCGTCGCTGAACGTAAGAACCGAACATTGATCGAGACTGCTAGGACTATGTTGGTAGAGTTGCCGTTGCCCATTCCTTTCTGGAGTGAAGCTGTGGCCTCCGCATGTTACACGATGAATCGAGTCCTTACAGTCAAAAGACACAACAAGACCTGCTTCGAGCTTCTTCACAAACGGAAACCAGATTTGTCATATCTTGAACCGTTTGGAGCTCCTTGCACAATGATCGATCCTAATGGAAAGTTTGGGGAAAAAGCTATTGAAGGTCACTTTCTTGGGTATGGCACACCTAACTTAAGAGTCTGGAATCTACAGACTAAAAGGGTTGAGGAATGGTCTAAATTCAGAGTACAAAGACACACTTTGCCAGTCAAAAATCCAGGTCAACCTTGGATGTTTGAGTACGATGACTTTTTCAATTCGATCAATGTTGAAGCAGTTGAAGAAAATGCTGCGGCAAGGATGTTTTTCGAGAGTGACAATGCAACAGATTCACCGTTGGTTCGTCCAATTATTTTCAATCAAGAACCATCTTCAGTGAACAATAATGCTCTCGACAATGAGGATTTTCATGATGCAACCAAACTGAACGAATCTTCAGAGGATGAAGAATTTCTAGATGCAGATCAAGAAGCTCCTACATCAGCTGTTCATGGTACTTCAGAGGCTACACCTCCAGTGGACGCCCCTATAATAGCTGAAGCTACTGCATCATCCTCTTCGTCAGTTCCGAGTATTGAATTGGTTGTTGATCTAAATCTCAACAATCTGGGTACAAATATTCCAGTTCAAGATAATCCAGAAACAAGGATTAATAATACCCATCCTCAACAAAACATCATTGGTAATGTACAGAGTGGCATACAAACAAGAAACACGTTGCGAAACAACAACAACGCAGGCTTGTATGCGGCGATTCGAGAATCTGGTCAACAAAACGATTGGTCTTTCGCGTGTTATGTCTCACAGGAAGAGCCAAGAACTTGGAAAGACGCTTTGAAAGATAACTCATGGGTTGAAGCTATGCAGGAAGAACTACAACAATTCCAGAAACTTGGTGTCTGGAAACTCGTAGAGAAACCTTCTAGTTATAAGAAGATTGGTACCCGTTGGGTGTATAAATGCAAAAAGGACGACCGTGGAATCGTTATTCGCAACAAAGAAAGATTGGTCGTTCAAGGTTTTCGTCAGATTGAAGGTATAGACTACAACGAAGTGTATGCACCTGTTGCACGTCTGGAAGCAATTCGGATCTTTCTGGCTTATGCCTCATTCAAAGGATTCAAGGTTTACCAGATGGACGTCAAAAGTGCATTCTTACATGGTCTAGTGGAAGAAGAGGTGTATGTTGAACAGCCTCCAGGTTTTGAAGATCCTATCCATCCCGATCGGGTTTGGTTGCTGAACAAAGCTCTCTATGGTCTACATCAAGCACTGCGAGCTTGGTACGCAACCTTATCTAATTATCTGTTGGAGAATGGATTTCGCAGAGGTCTTATCGATTGCACTCTCTTCATAAAAGAACAAGATGGAGATCTTCTACTGGTTCAGGTATATGTGGGTGATATTATATTTGGTTCTACTAACAATGTTACGTGTAGGGATTTCGAGCGTGTAATGCAGGATAAATTCGAGATGAGCGCTATGGGGGAGATGACTTTCTTTTTGGGCTTGCAAGTGCAACAAACGAAGTCTGGGATTTTCATTCATCAGACTAAGTATGTTCAAGACATCTTGAGCCGATTCCAGATGTCCGACACATTGCCCATTGGTACCCCACTGCAGCAAAATCACGAAATCAATCCAGATTTGAAGGGTGAAGTTGTTAGCTCTTCATACTACCGCGCGATGATTGGATCCCTTATGTACCTCACAGCATTAAGACCATATATAATGTATCCAACATGCCTGCTAGCCAGATATCAAGTGAACCCGAAGGCCTCACATCTTACAGCTGTAAAAAGGATTTTTCGTTATTTGAAGGATTGCCCAGACACCGGTCTATGGTACCCTAAGGATGATAACTTTGAATTAGTCGCTTTCAGTGATTCTGATTTTGGCGGATGCAAAATCGACGGCAAATCCACAACGGCTGGATGCCAGTTTTTAGGAACTCGCCTCGTAACGTGGCAGTGCAAGAAGCAGACTTGTGTCGCTACATCAACTTGTGAAGCTGAATACATTGCTGCCTCAAGTTGTTGCTCCCAAGTCCTGTGCATACAACAGCAAATGCGCGATTACGGTTTTGAATTCAAAGACCAAACACATTCAAAGACCAAACACATCGAAATTAAGTATCACTTCATACGTGATTGCTTTGATAAAAGGCTAATCGATGTTGTTAAAGTCCACACTGATAACCAACGTGCCGACCTTTTTACCAAAGCATTTGATAAATCAAGATTTGACTTTTTATTATTGGTAAACGGCATTAAGGTCAAGCAAGAGTAATCCACATCGGAAAATCATTTTTGTAAATATCTTTGTGTTTTTAAAATTATTGTAAGTTTGTTGATTTTAGGGGGAGTAATTCCAAATTTGAAAATTCAAAAACATCGAAAAATTTCAAAACCTAAAAACAATAGAAAAACAAAAATGAGTTTCCTGGCGAGCAAAAGAGAAAATGATAGTACATCAGTGGTCTATCTAAACCTTTTTACACTGAAATGCAAAATGAAAAATGTTAAGCAGCTCTATATAAGATGTATCGGTAGGCTCACAATCATCTTAAAGTGTGCAGGGTGATATAAACCTAAATCGACTGAAGACCAGGTGGGAACCACTCATTGGCATATGGTCTTAGTACCGAAATTTCGTTTGAGAGATTGCCGAGGTTCTGAGATATGTGGTCTTTATGCTGTTTATCATCTGGGTATCATGGTTGTTTCTTTTACCGAAACAAATGGAGACAAAGTCTAGATCTTCCATGATATCATACATACGTGTACATACTGCATTCGACCTCAATAAGTGATCAACAATCACATGTCCCCAAAATAAGTGATAATATATCACATTCATCCGGGAGTCAAGTTCGTCTCTTTGCTGTACGAAAGTACTGACCTGTTCACGGACTTGCTCCTGTGCCCTCATGCATCTGAAAATCAAGTTCCTCATCAATAAGTGATTCTATCACATAGGGCTTGTTTTCAATTCAAAATAAGTGAGTTACTCACATCTTTTTATACGTCAAAACAGATGATAAATGGTATACTCACCAGTAAGATGAACTGTCGTGTATACCTTGATACGGGAATGTGTCGTGATGTGGATGAACACCGGTCGGTAAGTATAAATCATACCTTAACGTATCCTCTCGCCATGATTACATCTGATAAGTTGAGCTTATGTGGATAACAATACCGATAATCGTTATAGGATGTTTATCTAAATGTTAACAAAAAGAACAACAAGAGCGTTTTGGCATGACCGTACACTGATATGATTCTCTTACCCTCGAAACTCGCAAAAAGAATGTTTATATATATTTACTTTTCTTAGTTTTTGCAACTCTGTATATATTTATTTACTGCTTTTAGTCTTTAAGTTTGAAAAATTCAAAATGTCAAAAAGATTTTAAGTGTGTTTTAATATAAACTTTATAAAACCCAAAAAGATTTTATTTCTGCTTTAGTTTTGATTAACCGATGTTGGAACTCAAGTCTTCATTGCCTGAAATCTGTTGAAAACCAAAACGACTGAATCTTCATAAACGGTCAGAGTTTGCAAGTTTTGAAAGTTAATAATCTAAATTGAAAAATCTGTTAACTTTTCAAACTAACTGTCGGATGGTAGTTGAATAAGAATTGGTCACATGTGTGTCATTTGTTTAATGTTAACTATATTCCAAGCAGTTGTTCTCATTACGCGTTTAGCTTTCTTGCATGTGCAGATATTAAAGGCGAAGAGAACATGTT
This sequence comes from Helianthus tuberosus, assembly GCA_030545235.1. Lineage (NCBI taxonomy): Eukaryota > Viridiplantae > Streptophyta > Magnoliopsida > Asterales > Asteraceae > Helianthus > Helianthus tuberosus. The sequence goes on from CM060401.1 coordinate 30,817,576, forward strand.
CGATGACAAGCTTCGGAATAAAGACACGACGTGAAGGCACTCAAATGATAAAGATGATCGAGTTGCCGCTGATCAATCACCAACACCACAAGGATCTCAAGCATTGAAGTCAAAAGATTCCCAAGCATAATCAAAGGGGGAGTTTGTTAACACACTACCTAAATGAAAAGGGAGTTTGTTGATACACTTTCTACTTACGACGCGTTAAGACTTTGAAGATCCTACGACAAGAATGAATGAACCATCAAGAGATGGAGAACGAGATTACGAACCTCGCGAGCAGCATCCAAGGGGGAGTTTGTTGATACATATCATGTGGATACGGCTCGACTCGGTTCGACTCGGTTACGAAGTGAAGGCCGTAGTCAAGACAACCTCCTGTCTTGACTCAGTATGATATTACTTTGTAGCGAACGATGTAAATGCAAACTGCGTGTGTGCAGTTTGCATATTGTTTATGTTTATGTATTGTTTATTTGTTTGGAGCCCAACAGGAGATAAAGTCTTCCATGATGAAGATGAAGCCCAAGCCCAAACACTTATAAAGAAATCCCAGGCCCAAAGAACATGGACGAAAACACATGTGGGGTGAAAACCCCTTATGGCGAAAACCAATAGGTGACGAAATCACCCTGATTTCGTCATGATGATGGGATTTCGTCCATGTGTTTTCGTGGGCCACTTGATTTCGTCACTGTGTTACTATATATACCCAGATAACAGACAGAACACGGTTACGAAGTCTGAATAGATTTCTTTGAGAGAACACACACACACAACTGAGAGTTTATAGGTATATCTTGTAAACATTGCTTTGTAACGGTTTCATACACGTTAATACAATGGAGTGTTAATCGTTGAATCTTTGTGTTTGTGTTCGTAACTTGGTTTTACTTACCCGTTTGGATTCCGCACTTTCGGGTTTGTCGGAAAACAGGGAATAGAGGTTACTCGATCCTCCGGGTGGACCTACACCAACATCTTTGAAACCTACCCTCATTGTACAGCCGCAGACCATTCTCATTTTCAATCTTACTTTCCCAAATTCTCATTTTCAATCAGTATTATTGTACAACATCATCTTTCAATCTGCGATACCCACCACCAGACATCCAGCTCCAAAAACCACAATAATCAAAACCTTCAATTCCATTTAAACATCAGTTGGTACCCTCAATTACCAGCCGACATCACCTTTACTTTGTCTCTTCTCTTTCGCTGCATACACCACCACCAAATCCCCAAATTACATAAAATCCAGCCGACAACCAATTACTTCAGCCGGTGATATCATCTTCTTTCTTCTTCTATATACCACCACCAATCGATTGCCCTTTTCACCATTGAAGCTATCTCAAGCTCCTCTTCTACTCTTTCTCGATGAACAAATTCAATGACAACGACTGGTTTCGAATCTCCGCTGCCAATCTGGAAGGTACACGGTGGACTGGAAAGTGCTGGTATGTGCATAATCTTCTCAAGTATGAGTTTGATCTCCAATTTGATATTCCGGTGACGTATCCGGCTACTACTTTGGAACTTTCCGATCTGAGAAGCAGAGACACCAGTGCCACGTGACTGGAGTCCATCGCCTGAAGCGAAAATCCGGTGGCGGAGCAGTCAAAATTAGCGTCGGTGACCAGATCCTTAGCAGCCATCAATCACCTGCTATTATCCACCTTCTACTCTTTCTGTCTTCAGCTGCTGGTTATATAAAGCGACAGGGCGACGAAATACTGTTCAGGTCGACGAAAATGGGTGATTTCGTCCAGGATATGTTTGACGAAGATGGGTGATTTCGTCCAGGATATGTTTGACGAAAATAGATGATTTCGTCAGCTGGGATTTCGTCGTAGGGTATCAACAGGAACCCTAGTGTTTCTTACCAGCCGCCATACTCATCTCAAGAACACAGTTAACTGTTCGTTTCCAGATCTGACGAAAATCATTGTATAGATGATATTTGATGATGAAAACTTGTTTATTTAGGTGTAAAACATAAAACCCTACTCTTGTATATGTTCTGTTTCATCTAGACCCTAATATTTCGGTCCAGGTCTGGGTTTTTCACCATTTTTAGATCTTGAACAAAAATCACGAAAATCACAGATCTAGAGCACATGTGACTTAGCAAACTGTTAGATTTACTAAATCGGGTACCATGGCTCTGATACCAATTGTAGGACCGTTTTCGGGACCGAAACCATGATTATCATGATTATGTTCATAGACAGGAAGATTAGAGACGGATGAAATACTTACTTGTATAGATTTTATAACATAACAAAGCAAACCGGCCTGATTAACAAGCTAACCGAACCATACCAAAGGAGTACACATCCGGGGAGAGACCAAGTGGTGATCTCTCCCTGTGAGGACTCAAACCTCTAAAACTTCCCAATGTTGCAAATGGCAAGGGGTTGCTATTTATAGCCACACCCCCTTGTCTTGCAAACACACACGGTCAAACAAATAACCCTCTCGTTTGACCACTTCAAATGAGCGGGTCAATACACGTTCGTTTGACCATTTCACTAACTATTACATATTCAGCATAAAATAAATCTAATCTATTCGACAAGCATCGGACACAAAATCTGCATCAACAGAATATATATGTCGTAGTAATTGTAGCACATAAAAATAATGTAACAACAACCTGATTAAGTCCTATTGTAATACGCGGAATATATATGCCGTACTAATTGTAGCACATAAAAATAATCTAACTACAACCTGATTAAGTCAATTCAGCAACAAGAAACTGAATGAAATACATGCATACTTTTATCATTTCAGTTTCTCTTCTCAGTTGATATTTCACATGTTATTGTATACATTGGTAACATTGTGCTAAATGTGTTCAAGAAGTGCAAACCAAATGAATTGTGTGCAGACGTAATGAATTGACTCCAAAGGTTCCTATGCAATTTAGGATTTGGTATTAAGTTGAGACTCCTAACCAAATTTAACCTAAGCAATAATCAAACTAATTAAATCAATAGTTATTATATGAAGAGAAGTGAAAGCGTATATATACCCTGAAAGAACCATGCCAGTCAAATTAGCAAACTCTGTTAGTGCTGCCTTCCACCTCATCACATTACCCTCTGTCCATTTTGACCCTTCTTTTGTGTTCATGCACGAACATGCCAAACAACTTGAAAAGCATCGGGACCTTTGAATAGCGAAACTTCCGCTTTGGTTCCTGACATCTGATGGATCCACGTGATAAAATACAGGTATAATGAAATGATTGAACTCCCTCCTTTGCTCCAGGATCAAGCAAAGCTCATCAAGGCACCATCTGGAGTTTGCATAGTTCTCAGACAGTACAACTATAGAAGCTCTAGAGTTGATGATTGCGGTCTCAATTTCAGGCTTGAGTTCTTGACCTCTGTCGATTGTCTCTAAAAGTACGAAGTCCTGCTCCGAGTAATGCTTCATAGAGATGATCCGTAAAAGTATGACGAGTATCTTCGCCTCGGAAGCTGAGAAACACGTCATACGTAAAAACAGGAGTATTATTTGGGCGTGAAGAATATGATGAAATGGACGCCATTGAAATGTGTAGGTCAGAGGTTCAGGCAAATTTAATTAGAAAGGAAGGGGATGGATATTGTAAAGTCTTGGTCTTCGAAAATATCTCTGAAAAAATATAACAGAAAAGTATGAAAGCAGAAGTCCGCTGTGTACAGTGGGGTGAGTAACATGTGAGCATGTAACCTTTCGGCCTAATTTCTGTCGGCGACAAATTACGATTCCAATTTAAATTACGGAGGAGGTATCCACTAAAAGTATCTACATATCTCTCAAACCATATACGCCCCTTGTTGTCCAATACGCCTCCAACTAACCCCTCCCCTCCCATACGCCCCTCATAGCTCTATACGCTTGAAAATAGTCCCTACCATCTAATTAATGCCAATCATTGGGTGTCAGTCAAGTCAATGATTACTCAATGATTGGGATGTACATATAGAACTTTATTTTAGTTGATGCGGTTTTTGTATGAGAAAGTTGTAAATATTTATATAAGAAAATTAATAATTTTTTTTTTACAAAATGTTGTGTGTTAATATTATAAAACTTCATATTTTTATGAAATAAATTGTGTATATTTTTAATTAAAAAATGTGCATATGTTTTTTTATTAAGTTTTATTATTAAAAACTTCATATTTTTATAAAATGAATTGTGTGTATTATAAAATGTCAAATTTTTATAAGTAATACTAAATGTCAATTTTTTTATAAAACGAATTGTATATATTATAATAAAGTTTTTTATTTGTGAATTATTATTATGTCTTTAATTGTCAAATTTTTTAAATGTCAAATTTTTATTAAATGAGTATTATTTAATATTACTAATGAGTATTATTATGTCTTTAATTGTCAAATTTTTAAATGTCAAATTTTATTAAATGGGTATATTATAACGTTTTATTAAATGTCAATTTTTTTTATCAATTATTATTATGTCTTTAATTGTTTTTCAATTGTCATTTATTAACCATAACGCATTGTGTATATTATAAAATGTCAAATTTTTATGTCTTTAATTGTTTTTCACTTGTCGTTTATTAACCATAAAGCAACAAGAAACGTAATTCAAAATGTAATCACACATCATTTTATATTAATACACAAAACATGTAACTTTCATATAAAGTGTAACGACTAAACCCTAAACCCTAAATCGCTAATTGTTACATATTCTTGAATTCTTGCAAAGGAAAACGATGGGTGTAGCATACACAATTTAAAGACAGGCCGGCTGTCTTGAGATTGTGTACCGAACCCTACCTTCCAACGGGGTTTCTGCTTCACATCTACCACGTTTATGTGTGTGTTTTTGGTGTTTTAGTGTATGGGTTTTGAACTTTTAGATTTATTTCCCCCTTTAGTCAAACTGGAAAAGGTGTTTGGGGACCAGGAGACGCGTATGGAACAATGAGCACCGTATAGGAGTTGTTTATTTTTTCTTTTTTTAATCTATGAAACTTAGTATAAGAGAATTAAGAATCGTGATTATAAACGGGTGAGACACTTGTCCCAGTGGAAGGGACGGGTGCACGTAACTTAGAGGTCATGAGTTCGATCCGCGTAGAAACTTGTTTAGGGCCGGTTTTTTGCATTTTTGGAGATTTTTTATTATTCATCTATGTATCTTAATATTAATTCCTTTTCTTAAAAAACAAAAAATAGATTTATTAAAACAGAAAAATTATTAAATCATTAAAACAGAAAAATTAATTAAACAATTAAAACAGAAAAATTATTTTAACATTAAAGGAAATTTATTAATTAAATAAATTTCCTTTAATGTTTATTTATAGGTTAAAACAGAAAAATTAATAAATCAATTAAAACAGAAAAATTATTAAATCAATTAAACGAGAAAATTTAATTAAACAATTAAAACAGAAAAATTAATTTAACATTAAAGAAAATTTATTAATTAAATAAATTTCCTTTAATGTTTATTTGTAGGTTAAAACAGAAAAATTAATAAATCAATTAAAAGAGAAAAATATTAAATCAATTAAAACAGAAAAAATAATTAAGCAATTAAAACAGAAAAATTAATTTAAAATTAAAGGAAATTTATTAATTAATTAAATTTCCTTTAATGTTTATTTATAGGTTAAACAGAAAAACTAATAAAATCAATTAAAACAGAAAAATTAATTAAAAGATTAAAACAGAAAAATTAATTAAACAATTAAAACAAAAAAAAAGTAATTTAACATTAAAGGAAATTTATTAATTAAATAAATTTCCTTTAATGTTTATTTATAGGTTAAAACAGAAAAATTAATTAAACAATTAAAACAGAAAAATTATTTAAACATTAAAGAAAATTTATTAATTAAATAAATTTCCTTTAATGTTTATTTATAGGTTCAAACAGAAAAATAATAAATCAATAAAAAGATGACGTTGTAAGAAATATACACCGAAGTATAGAAGCTATGGAATGGGTGACAATGTACATGTCTCATATTACACAGGGTAGGGCGTTCTCCACGAAAAAGAATTTGTTAACTTGACAAAGGTGTAACATCCAGGAAAATATACTGTGTACGCAACATTTATTTTATATAAAATATTAATTAGAGTGTTTTATAATATAAAAACCATTAATTACCTCACAAGATTTTTTTAAAAATTAATATCATATGAGTCGTATAGGGCAAGGAGACCCGTATACAACTCCTATAAGGTGCTCATTGGCCGATACAACTCTCATGGTGGACACACAATGAGTGTCTCATTGACCAATAAGTCTCCCCTGGTTGAACTATTCTCCCTATAATGAAACTGGAAACCACCAGGGGAGGCTTATTAGGGGAGGCTTATTGGTCAATGAGATACTCATTGTGTGTCCACCAGGGGAGTTGTATGGGGCAATGAGCACCTTAGAGGAGTTGTATACGGGTCTCCTTGCCCTATACGACTCATTTGGATTTATTTTTTCTAAAAAAAAATCTGGTGAGGTAATTAAGGGTTTTTATATTATAAAACACTCTAATTAATATTTTTTTATAAAAAAAATGTTGCGTACACTATATTTCACGGATGTTACACCTTTGCCAAGTTAATAAATTCTTTTTCGTGGAGTTCTATTACTACCTAGTAACGCCCTACCCTATGTAATACGAGACATGTACATTGTCACCCTTTCCATAGCTTCTATATTTCGATGTATATTTCAAAGTCCATTTCGTACTGGCATCGGGCAATCATCCATTAATTTAGCCATGATAAAATGGACACCTTTAACATAAGCGATCGATAAAATGGAATGGTTTGGGTAAAACTCCGGACCATCGAACTACGGGAAGTATGTTTGACAAACACCATTGCTTAAATACGTTAAAATACGCTAAAAATACGTTAAAATAAGCTAAAATACGTCAAAATACCAGGGGTGTTTTAGTAAATTCAGAGGTTTTTAGAGCTTTCTTCAATTTCCAACATTTAGGGCTTTCTTCAAAGGCTCTTTGGCAAATGTTTTTCAAAGGGTAGAGCAGATCTGGCCTACCGTTACTCTCACCAAAAAATATGAAGTTTTTAATAATAATTCTCTTTTAATGTTTAATTAATTTTTTTGTTTTAATTGTTTAATTAATTTTTCTATTTTAATTGTTTTATTAATTATCCTCTTTTAATGTTTAATTCATTTTTCAAAGGGTAGAGCAAATCTGGCCTACCCGTTCCAACCCGAACCCGTTTTGACCCCAACCCGTTTTGATCCGAACCTGTTTTGACCCATGACCTTACCCGACCCGACCCGACCCGTTTGCCAGGTCTAGTTATATCATCATTTTTTTTAAATGTGCATATGTTTTTTTATTAAGTATTATTTTTATTATTATTTAAAACTTCATATTTTATGAAATGAATTGTGGGTATTATAAAATGTCAAATTTTTTATTTATCAATTATTATTATGTCTTTACTTGTTTTCACTTGTCATTTATTAACCATAACGCAATAAATACACAAAACATCATTTTATATTAATACACAAAACATGTCACTTTAATACAAAATGTAACGACTAAACCCTAAACCCTAAATCGCTAATTGTTACATATTCTTAAATTCTTGCAAACTGTATCGGTTATTCAGATCTCTATTCGGTCACCATATTGTTGCTATCAAGTTTAAGGATGCATTCCACGGTAAACGTGCTTTCTGCTTCCCCATCTACCACATGAAGAACCTCCGACCTGATCTGGCACTCCCTTAGGATGGTTGGTGCATAAGCATTCTCGTTGGTGCATGAATCTGAAATACGAACGCAGGCCAATTGTCTTTGAATTGTGTACCACCCCATATCCAGCATCAAAGAACAAATCCACCCTCACAGTCACTGGTATCCGCTTCCACAACATGAAGAACCAATCCATATAGAAAGAGTTCTCCCTTGAGGTTGTGGGTGCAGAAGCATTGACGTTGGTGGACGTTCCAGTGCATAGCATTGTCGTTAGTGGACGTTCCAGTGCATGAATCTGGAATACGAACGCAGTTAAGCGTTTGAATCTGGAATATGAACGCAGTGTACTTCTCCATAAGGATTACGCTACCACCACCATCAAAACACCGACTTTCGATATCCTGTTAATAAAACATACAATTATAGCATTAGACTTGGCATCCGAAAATATATTGTTAAAAATAAAAAAATCAGATCCAAGCACCACCACTGCCGCCTCACCACCACCACCACCACCACCACAGTCGCTGAACCACCACCACCACATCCGACCCACAACCACCACCACCACAGCCGCCTAACCACCACAACCACCACCACTACCACCACCACCACCACAACCGAATAACCACCACCACAGCTGACCCACAACCACCACCACCACCACCACCACCATCCACCGTCAAACCCTAACCACCGTCAATCCCCACCACTGTCAATCCCCACCACCGTCAAACCCAACACCACCACAAACGGCCAAAATAAAACCAAAAAATTAAAAAAAAAAGATTGAAGATTAAGCAATAAAATTTGGAATACAAACTAACCTTGAATATTCCGACCGTATTGAGAGAAACGAGAGCGGGAACGATACGAGAGCGAATCCTCATCGTGTGGCCAGAGTTTGTCTTGTGAAAATCGTGTGGTCCAAAGCGTTTATGTGTGTGTTTTTGGTGCTTTAGTGTGTGGGTTTTGAACTTTTAGATCTATTCACCCCTTTATTGAAGCTGGAAAAGGTGTTTGGGGACCAGGAGACGCGTATGGATCAATGAGCACCGTATAGGAGTTGTTTTTTTTCTTTTTTAATCTACGAAGCTTATCATTTATGTATAAGAGAATTAAGAATCATGATTATGAACGGGTGAGAAACTTGTCCCAGCGGATGGGACGGGTGCACGTAACTGAGAGGTCTCGAGTTCGATCCGCGTAGAAACCGGTTTAGGGCCGGTTTTTGGCATTTTTTGAGATTTTATGTTTTTCATTTATTTATCTTAATATTAATTCTTTTTTCTTAAAAAAAGAAAAAACAGATTTCATTTTTATTTTGAGTCAACAGTTTCAGTTCCTTTTAAAACAATAGTTTTCTTTTATTTTGTACTCCTTTCTTTTATATGAAGCACTTTAATTAACATTTTTTTATAAAAAAATTGTTACGTACACTATATTTGACGGATGTTACAATTTAATTTAATTATATTAAGGAGAAAAATGAATTAAACATTAAAAGAGAAAAATTAATCAAACAATTTAAACATAAAAAATAATTAAACAGTTAAAACAGAAAAATTAATAAATTCATTGCGTACACTATATTTCATGGATGCTAAACCTATACCAAGTTAATAACTTCTTTTCGTCGAGTTCTATTACTACCTAGTAACGCCCTACCCTGTGTAATATGAGACATTTACATTGTCTCCCATTCCATAACTTCCGAACTTCGGTATATATTCCAAAGTCCATTTGGTACTGGCATCGGGCAATCATCTGTTAACTTAACCATGATGAAATGGCCACCTTCGACATAAGCGATCGTTAAAATGGAATGGTTCGGGAAAACACGCTGTCCATCGAACATCGGGAAGTAAGTTTGACAAACACCGTTGCTTAAATGTTGAACAATCACACCAAATTTTTGAGCCACCAACAACCCAATGTAGGGCAACAACATCCAGCATGCCTTTGGTGCAGGTTCCACATTTAACCAATTTATCGATCGATACACATCCGTGTAAGATCCCGGTTTCAAAGAGTCGAGTATATGCCCCCAGCCCTTTTTGTTAATGAACATCTCGTCGAGTAGCTCTTGGCGGACTCACTTCCACTGTTTCTACTCCAGCCGCAAACCCATAGCTATGGATCGAAACCCACAGTTACCGTCTGGCTGGGCATCTTCGATATGTGTTATGTATCTCCGATACGTAGATGGAAGCCAATCCTTAAAACGCTTGATCATGTTTTCGTACCTATAATTGGCAAAAAAAATAAAAAAACTCAAAAATATTAAAAAATAAAAAATTGAAAAAGAATTCTAAAAATATGTATGTATGTATGTATGTACGTATGTACCTGTGCCCGACCAACAGTGGAAAGTCTTTATCTATATTCGGAATTGTATTTTTTTCTTTGCTTTTCTTTGAACGACTACGTCGCACAACCGGCTTTTGAGTGTAGTCGTTCCTCTGTGATTCGGGTTGTTTATCGTTATGTCTCACAAGGTCTTCATTCTTTTGTTGTTTTGCTTTCGTAGTTGGGCAGCCCCGGGTATCTTGTTGTACCTCAGGCGGTTGATGGTCAGTCATACTTGGATTCAACACCACTTTCATCTTCGACAACAGACTTTTTAACACTAAAGGTGGTTGCGCCTGTAGTTGTTGCGTGAGTCTATCCATTTCCGCCTGAATATTACAATCGTCTTGATTAAGTTTTTCTGTCGAAAAATCAAGTTTTGTCCAAAATTTGTTTATCGCGGCAAGTGGAATTTTGTAACCTGGTTTTCAAGAATCATAGTTAAAACATGAAGTATAATGATGATTATATTCTATGGATCGAAGTATATGTTATAGTTGTTATGTTACCTGTACTTTCCCACCACTCTATTTGACAAGCACATGGCAACCACAACCCGTAGAAAGCTGGTGGCCACAAGTCCCCCTGCCACCCTCAACGCATGTAGCTTTTTCCACTCGACAAGCAACAACTCTAAGGCTTTTTGGGAAACATTACCGCGTACGTTATCAAAAAACGGTATTCTGTGGTCCCCCATTTGCACGGACCTGCTCTCCTGAAAACTAAGTTTTATTTGTATGTGTTGTGACTCTACAACTTTGCCAACAAGCCACATAAGTCTATGGAGCGAGTTGTTTGGCCCTTTAATGTATCTCTTAAACTTAGAATTCTGGCTTTCAATTCTGTTGGTTGTATGTTGACCAAAATTGGGGACTGTGTTAGTCCAAGCTGAAACGAACTTTTCTTTATAATCTTTCAGCCACACATTATACAAATACTTCAGAACATCTGAAAAAAATAGAATACAACGATTTGTAATGTTTGTATGTATATATGTATGGATGAATGTATGTTAACTAATATAATATGTACCTGATCGTTCGTCGTTAGTTAGTCGCGTGAAAAACCTCTCAAAGTTATAATTGTATAGCGTCGGAGTGGGAGAACTACACAGTCGAGACCAAGAAAGCTTGAATATTTTCCAGTCTTCATCCGTAAATTTTGCCCGACAGTGTTTTAGAATATTCTGTGAGATGTGCCACCCACATAGCAATTTGAAAGCTTTTGGGAATACTTTATCGCAAGCATTCATCAAAGCTTGATCCCTATCTATTACAATTACACGTGGCTCCATACAATCTACCAACAATTCTTTGAGCTTCTCAAGGACCCATAAGAAGTTATCTTTTTTTTTTCTTTAGAGACAAACGCATGAGCCATACAAAAAGAATTATGTGTCGATGTCACACCCACAACTTGAATAAACGGAAGCTTATACTCATTCGTTTTGCAGGTAGCATCAATCATCAACACATGTGGGAATGCACGCCATATGTTGTACGAGTCCAGATGAATGAAAAAACCACCTCGACCGCGTTTGTGGAGGGATTCACCCTGGTGAAATAAACGTACCTTTCTTCTTGCAACATGTTCTCCAATATCTGCATTGGAGTTCGATCGCCGTACATTTTGAGTTTAATCTTTTTATCATGTTTTGTATGTCTTTTAGAATGCACACGCTATGTGGGTTTTGTTTTCTTATGTTTAAATGTATATTTGTAGGCTCCATGTTTTGCAGATAAAGTCTCTCCACCAGTGATTCTTCGTCCGGGGTCAGCCTTCTAGCAAACGCGTGGCCCTCGAGAAATTCTGCAGGCTCATGGTTATGAATGTTTTTTCTTCTCCACAAGGCTCCAATTACCACTACTTGAGTCTGGTTTCCCTATCAGACTAAAAGGACAACCAGCCTTTTTGCTACCGGAGCGCCGAACTGTTGCTTTACTTTTGGGTTCGCAGCCACGATCGCATTGCAACCATATCTTCACTGTCCTTGCTGACGAACCTTCGCCTTTTGTTATCGTTCGTTGGGTCACAATGACGTAACCTTTCGCAACTTCTCTTTTGTAAACCCAATTCTTTAACTCTTCAAATGACCCAAATACCTCAAAAAAATGGTACATTAGAAATCCACATAAATGAAATTAATATATTAATTTGTCGAAAAGATAATAAAAAAAATTCGGGTTGAACATCGGGTTCGGGTTAATATGTATGACACATTTTCGAGTTTGTATGAAATTTCGGGTCATATATTTTCTAGTTTTAATAAGTATACATGCCTCGTTCGTGTTCGTTCGGTTCATTTACAAGCCTAAGTAATCGATTTTTAACAAAATATTTCACCAGAATATATAAAATATTTTACCAAAATGATAACGAAATCGGGTTAATATGTATGACACAATTTTCGCGTTGGGTTCGGGTTAAGGTCGGGTCGGGTCAAACATTTTCTTGATTTCTCATACCTGATAAAAATTATATATAGCGAATAGCATGTATACAAATTCATTTTTTTTCACTTTAAATTATATCAACATTATATAACACGAATAACACGTAATTGACGATTATCTCATAACTTTTTTGTTTTTTTCTCATCATTAGCACCTTCCTCGTTAGCACCTTCCTCGTTAGCACGTTCGTCGTCGTCAACACCTTCCTCGTTAGCACCTTCGTCGTCATCAACACCCTCCTCAAAGTGCATTACACATTCCTCGATTTCATTATCATTTTCCTCAAAGTCCTTAGCACATTCATCGACTTCGTTATCATTTTCCTCAAAGTCGTTAGCACCTTCTTCGACTTCGTTATCATTTTCCTCAAAGTCCTTAGCACCTTCCTCATACTCTAACTTGTGTTGGTTTTCCGTATACGAATGGTAAGTCCCATATTCGTGTCGCAGATAACTTTGGGCAATGTAAGATGGTTCTGCCTCATCTACAAACACCTGGTTCAAATCAGGTAACACGGGACGCACACCCCCATCATCACAACGAGGCACGGACACAACCTCCTCCTCACCTCGATCAACGCCGGATAACCAAACACTTTCGGAGACGTACGACTGGTTCGAATCTTCGCCAAAAAAATTACCAATGTCCCAAAACGGCATCTTTATGCTTCATGGTCTCAGCCAATGTTTTTATTTGAGAATTTTCATTGGTATTTTATGAGTTTTGAAGATTTGAATGAAATAGTTCCTGTATGATTGGGTAAATAAACATTCTCGGTCGATAAGGGGTGTATAGAGCAATAAGCGCGTATGGGGTTACCTTTTCACACTTTTCAGACTGAACTATCTGGACGTCAGTAATTATACCTTAAATTCATTAAAAGTCATGCCGGTAAGCCGCGTATAGTTCAATGAGAAGCGTATAGGGTTTAATGCTCCAACTACCACAATAGGGCAATGAGAGGCGTATCAAAACCCTTTTTCTGACACATTTAATGCTTGCACACTGTATAAGCCCTTTATTGCCCTATACGCGGCCTCTAGGGGGATGTGCACATAAAAAGTGGGGATGTATCAATACCCTCACCCTTAAATTATTATAATATTAATTAATTAATTAAGTATAATATAATTAAGGTCCGGATATACTAAGAAGATAATTTTTAGTAGAAACTTTCACGTTTGAAATCAGTCATATTCATTACACTTAAAATAAATGGTTAAAATTTAATTGGTGGAATTGAAAGAAAATGAGGTTTGTGGGTTGGTTTAATAGTATTCTATTCCATCCAAGCAAATGTTTTTTCTCCTCCAATTCTCACATACTTTTAAAATGTTAATAATTCTTTCATACTCCAACACGTTTTAGTTGAAACGTTTGCAGTGGCTAAGCTTGAAAATTTTTACCGGGGGGTTAGAAGTCACCGAACCTAAAAATTCTATATAAGTAAATTTTTTTCTTATAAAACCGGGGGGTCGAAAACGTATACATCAAAAAAATTCGTATCTACTGAGCGAAAAGTTCGGGGGATCGGACGCCCCTCCCAGCCCCTTAAAAGCAACGCCCTTGAACGTTTGAAATCAATCATATCCATTACACTTAAAATAAAAGGTTAAAATTTAATTGGTGGAATTGAAAGAAAAGGAGGTTTGTGGGTTGGTTTAATAGTATTCTATTCCATCCAAGCAAATGTTTTTTCTCCTCCAATTCTCACATACTTTTAAAATGTTAATAATTCTTTCATACTCCAACACG